>CAOLHI010000603.1:530000-575428 GCA_948474755.1 Ctenosaura bakeri | reverse complement strand
CGCCATGCTTGGCTTCGACCGGCCGACATCCAGGAGGACACCAGAAGGAGATTGAAGATCTCCCCTTCGACGGTGAAGGCCTATTCAATTCGTCCACAGACGAAGCTTTGGACAATCTCGTCAAGGCGAGACTGACCGCAAAAAAGATCGGGCTGCAGCCGGCCACGCAGACCCGCAGGGCCTCCACCTTCCGCCCATCCTGGCGACGATCTTCCACCTCGTCGTTCCAGCGTTCGGCCCAGTCTGGACAGTCGAGACCGTCCTCCGGCTCATCGGCCAGACGCACGATTAGGCGGCGCCCGCCTTCGTCGAAGAAGTCCTCCTCCGAGACAAAGTCTCGGTTTTGACGTGCCTGGCAGGACCCACCAATACCCACTCTTCAGCCTACCATCAGCGCTCGGAGACCGACCGACTCTCGCTCGACACCTAGCGGAGTGGCAGTATGTCACTACGGACTCTTGGGTGCTTTCCATCGTCCGTCTTGGCTACGCCATCGAGTTTCTCGATATTCCTCCTCGCGGCGTTTACTACTCCACGCCGTCGAGTCCGGCCCTCCTGGAAGAGATCCAATCCCTCCTCCAGAAAGGGGCGATCGAGCAGCTCCCGCAAGAGGCCAAGACCACCGGCTTCTTCTCCAGGTACTTCACGGTACCGAAAGCCGACGGTACCCTCCGGCCGATCCTAGACCTCAGAGGGGTGAACTACTACATCCGCCCCAAAAGGTTCAAGATGGTCACGATACCGTCGATCCTACCCTTCCTACATCGAGGGGACTGGTTCGCCTCCATCGATCTCCGAGACGCATACTTCCATATCGCCATTCGCCCGCAGCACAGACGGTACCTCCGCTTCGCAGTCGACGACACCTGTTACCAGTACAAGGTGCTGCCGTTCGGACTCTCGACTGCCCCAAGGGTCTTCACCAAGTGCATGGCCCCGGTGGTATCCTACCTGCGGACGAAGGGCGCTTCCGTCTTCCCCTACCTCGACGATTGGCTGTTGGTGGCGTCCTGCAAACAGAGACTTTACCACGACGTCCACATGACGTTGTCACTCCTGACCCGCCTTGGTCTACGAGTGAATCTGAAGAAGTCCCACCTCGAGCCGGCGAGGATCTTGGACTTCATCGGGGCGACGCTCGACTCGACCTCCGCCAGGGCGTACCTACCAGAGTCTCGAGCACAAACCTTGATCCGGGCCGCCGCTCACGCTCGTACGGCCCCGACGTTATCTGCGAGAAGCGTCCAGCAGCTCTTGGGCTATATGGCTGCGACGACCGCTGTGACATACCTCGCCAGGCTGAGAGCAAGACCTCTTCAACACTGGTTCGTCCGCATATTCGACCCCCTGCGAGACGAACAGACACTCCGACTGCAGCTGCCGGGAGACGTCCGCTCATCCCTCCGATGGTGGCAGTCGCGACGCAATCTCATGTCAGGCATGCCTTTCCAACAGCCGACACCGAAGGTGACGGTAATGACCGACGCCTCCCTGTATGGATGGGGTGCCCACTGCGGCGATCTCAGAGTCCGCGACAGATGGACCGACGACGAGACCGCTCTCCATATCAACGCGCTGGAGCTGCTCGCCGTCTGGAAAGCCCTACGGGCGTTCCGCCATGCCGTGGCGGGGCGCACGGTCCTGATTCTGACGGACAACACCACCGCCGTCTGCTACATCAACAGACAAGGTGGGACTCATTCCACGACCCTGCTCGACATCGCGCTCGGCCTGTGGGAATGGTGCATTCGCCTGCACACGCATCCCGTGGCGGTTCACCTGGCCGGGCAGGAGAACACCACGGCAGATGCCCTCAGCAGAGACACCTCATCCCATCACGAATGGTCTCTCTCCGGAGAGGCGTTCAGACTCATTCGGGACCGCTGGGGCGAACCATCGATCGACCTCTTCGCGACCAGGGAAAACGCGAAGTGTCGCCGATTCTGTTCCAGAGCGGGCCACGATCGTGCCTCCATCGGGGACGCTTTCCAGTTTCCGTGGACCGGGGAACTCCTCTACGCGTTCCCGCCGTTCCCGCTGCTCGGCCGGACGATATCGAAGATCCTCGCCGACCGAGCCGACGCGATCCTGGTAGCCCCGTACTGGCCGAGACAACATTGGTTCGCACCCCTGCTACGAGCCGTGCGAGACGACCTGCTCCGGTTGCCACCGACACCGGACCTGCTCTCCCACTCCGGCGGCCGAGTCCTCCATCCGGACCTGCCACGCCTGGCCCTCCATGCCTGGAGGATATCGCACTAGACGATCCCGTGCTCGGTACCGTCCTCGTCGCGGCCAGGAAGGAATCCACCCGTCGCAACTATCAATACAAGTGGCGACGCTTCCTGACCTTCGCTAACGAGAGGAGTGAGCCGGTATCGCCCGCGGGGCTCTCGACCGTCCTGCACTTCCTCCTGCACCTCCGGCAACAGGGCCTGGCGTTTCCATCCCTGAAGGTCTATCTCTCCGCGATCGTGGCATACCAACCGCCACGATCTGCTGCCTCGGCCTTCTTCAGGAACGATACCGTTAAGCGGTTCCTGAAGGGACTTCACCATCTCTACCCGCCGGTATCGCCGCCGCTACCGCCGTGGTCCCTCTCGCTGGTGCTCTCGCAGTTGACGAAGCCGCCCTTCGAGCCGATGGCGACCTCGGATGACAGGCTCCTGACAATGAAAACCGCCTTCCTGGTAGCGGTGACCTCAGCGAGGCGAGCGGGTGAGATCACAGCTCTTCGTTCCGATGAGCCCTTCATGGTCTTCCACAGGGACAAGGTGGTCCTGAGACCTGACATCTCGTTCCTGCCAAAGGTGGTGTCCAGTTTCCATCTCAACCAGGACATCATCCTGCCTGCCTTCTTCCCGAACCCGACGACACCGTTGGAGCGGTCCCTCCACTCCCTGGACGTGCGTCGGGCATTGGCTTTCTACAAGGACAGGACTGCTTCCTTCCGACAGACGCCGCATCTCTTTGTTTGCTATGGGCGACGTCGGAGGGGCCTAAAAGTGTCCACCCAGCGCTTCTCCAAGTGGGTGGTGAGGACTATTGAACTGGCGTATGAGCTCGCGAGGAAGCCTCCGCCAGTCCTGCTTCGAGCCCACTCCACCAGAGCTGTGGCTACTTCTGCGGCCCTCCTGCGAGGAGTTGACCTGCATGAACTCTGCCGTGTGGCGACCTGGTCCCAACCATCGACCTTCGTGCGCCACTACAGGCTCGACTGCCGGTCGCGCAGAGATGCCCGGTTTGGACGTGAGGTGTTGGCTTCCGTGCTGTAGGACCTGACCCGCCGTCCGACCGGTAAGCTACACAGTCTCCTAGTGTATGAAGGCACAGAGACCACGAGAAGAAGAACAGGTTGCTTACCTGTAACTGTGGTTCTTCGAGTGGTCATCTGTGCCATCATACACACCCGCCCTTCCTCCCCTCTTTCTCAGGTCCCTGTAGGTTCTACGGCGGACGACAGAACTGAGGAGAGACCGTTGCTCGGCGGGAGGAGCATGCGCAGTACCGGCGTGGGGGAGGGGTTCCCGCCAAGCGAACAAGCTCTAGAAGTTTCCGAACGCTACCGCGCAGGCGCTAAAGCTCCTAGTGTATGATGGCACAGATGACCACTCGAAGAACCACAGTTACAGGTAAGCAACCTGTTCTTGTGTGTCCTCAAGTCAGTTTTGACTTATGATGATCCTAAGGCGAACCTGTCATGGGGTTTTTTTGGCAGAATTTATTCAGAGGGGGTTTGCCCTTGCCTTCCTCTGAGGCTAGAGAATGTGACTTGCCCAAAGTCACCCAATAAATTTCCATGTCTGAGTTAGGATTCAAACCCTGGTCTCCCAGTGTCGTAGTCCACCACTCAAACCACTCAAAGAACTATACGACACTGGCTCTGTATCTGCACTTATTCTTTATTGATTAGAATGTTTATAGTAGTTCAGTTAAAGAATTAATAATAAAATATCTCTCTTCAGTTAACAAACCCTCTGACAATGATGCTCCTTTTTATACAGTTTGCCAGCTGAGTCCCCTCCTCTTTCGTTGTCTTCCATCTAACTGGAAGTTTCCCCCCCCTCCACACTGGTATTGTTGAAGGACGGCTAGAGAAAGACAGACTTTAAGTGTTTGGGTTACAACAGCATGTCTTCAGAAAACAGTTTAAGAAAACCTGACCTGGGAAAGAATAAGATTCTACTCTAGGTGACCCTACTGTAGCTGTGTGTGCTTATGTAAAACAGGCAAGGTAAACTGCACAGCAGAGAGAAAAATGTAAAGCAGATTAGCCTACCTCGCCAGCTACCCTGGCATGTTGAAAAAACATAGGAAAGGTGGGGGGTGTTGAAAGAAGAAACAAATAATCTCGGGATGCATTTTGGAAGAAGCTTTCAAGTGGTCTCTAGAAGTTTCAAAATGTTTTTGTTTACTCCTGCAAGGCTTACCTGACCTGGTTTGTTCCATTTCACATGTGCACAGTGTTACTTTAGAATAAAAGGTTTGCTGAAACATGTTGAGCTGCTCTTCTTTTTTTTTATGGTATATGAACCTGTCCCCTATTCTTTCCATGTTGTTTCCACCTCTGGTACTAAAGTTCCTGTCAAAGAAGTAAAGCCTAGAAACATATCCACCGCATTAAGTGAGGTGCACCTGTATGAGTGTGTGCATCCATATACTAGCCTTTCATTTAGGGAGAAGCTGTATATCCCTTCTTTGGAGGAGACATGGAAATATGGAGAGGGGAACATTAAGCAGCTGATGCTTTCCTCTCTTGACATTTCATATCATTCTTGTGTAGAGTAGGAAGCCTTGGGAATACAACGGTAAGTTGTTGCCCCCCTGCTTTGTATATGTTCACATTTTAAAGATCTTTTCAGGTAAAAAAGATGGCACAAAAGGCCTCAAGTTATTTAATAGCCGCTGATTTAGGTGGATCCCTAGTCTGACTTGGGATCAAAAATTTGTTCTTTTAGTATGGATTTGCTCTGAATCCTCATTTTGTGATAAGAATACAAGTCTTATCAGTAGTCCTTTGTGTTCAGGGTTGGCCTTCTCATCATTAAGATGAAGGCAGAGTAACTTCAGTCAAATGCCAGAAGGTCAAGTGATGTATGAAGCATCTTGACCTTTGGCATTCATAGATGTTTAGAATTCAGCAAAAACTTGATTGGTCTTCAGCTCTAAACTTCTGCATTTAAGCAGTTTAGCCACATACCAATTGGGTCTTTTCTAGAAAATCTCCAACAAGCAAACTTTTTGACAATATTTTTCATATTTGATCTCCCCTTGCCTATCTTATCTTTTTGTTTATGTAAAATCTCCAGCTTTTACCATATCTCATCATTAAGCTGTTCCTTTTTCAGTTATACGAACAATTACAAATGTAGTCTGTGGTATCATTACTGTAAGATGTGCTGTGAGAAGTTCAAGTATGCATTTGGTGTCAAAGGATAGCTGGACGTCAGAACTGTAACTGCTGACCACATTTTCATGCTGAAGATAAAGGTATTTGTCAGAGGCTAGAAAGATTGGAGATTAATGGATTCTGTTAGAATGCTGAACTATCCCACCGCCACTTTGGCCATGCTAAAGGAAAAAAAAATCTGTAGCTGAGCAAATGTCAGCATTCTGATAACTTAATATCCTACTTTTCCCCTTCTGTTTCTTCTTGCTTGTAAGGAGACTTTGACTATCAAAAAAGACTGTCCAGAGGGGCACAGTGTTCTCTCCAGATGAGGCAAGTCCTAGAGTCACCAGTACTTCCATTAGACATAGAAGTCTTTATTGTGCAGCAACTCTAGCAAGACTACATTTACTTACATTTTTCCTCTTTAATGGAATAGCCTGTATAATCTGATCAGAAATAATTGGTATTTTGTTTTAATTTCTTTTGTCTGTAGCAGTAATATATGTATTAGTGTTCTGTTACCTGAATAGTTTGACTAGAGTGATGACAGAAGGACCTGAGGTGAAAACAGTGTTAAATGATAGTTATGTGAAGATTTACTGAGTACCAATTTAATATGAATATGCCTTAAATCCAACTATTAGGGGTACAAAGGAACAAAATAGCTTTGTACCTTTAGTTAAAAGAAGCAGACGGAAAGGGGTGTTCTGAGGCTTTGCATCTGTTTGAAACAATCATAAAAGATATTACTGTTGATGACTGGGCATAAATCATTGTGTTCTGTGTAGATCATTGCTTTTGTTTTAGATTGTTCCTTAAAACATTAATAAGTGTTCTAGGCCAGGAAAAAAATACTGCAACCAGTGATGACATTCTGTAAAAATGTTATTGCTTATGCATGTGTTGTATTGGCTTGAATTGTGCTATAGGAGTATCATTTTTTGTACATTGGTATTACAATGCAAACACCCTGAAATGCTAATAGCACTAGTAAGCTTTTAATTCCATGGAATTTATTGCTTGCTGTATTTCCATGAATTTATAACGCTTTGATTCTTAAGAGCCCCATTTAATCAATTTTGCCTGGCACAGAACATAATAAACAACTTGCGGGTGCTAAAGTGCCACATGGGGGAGGACGGCTAACAAGAAAGTTAAATGCTTCTGCCACTAGCAGTTTCTCTACTGTATTTTTCATGAGCTGCTAGTACCAATAATGTACTTTACTAGCATCGCAGCAGTGGTTGGATACAACGACAAACTAAACGGCATTCTGACACTGTAAACACCCAACACTGGACCATTTTTGTGATGCTTGTACAGCTGCAGCTTTTATGTCACTCGGTTACTTTTAAATAATAATCTTTCTCGATACATGTTTCTCTCTTTATATGTGTGTGATTTACAGGAAGGCATAGCTACTGGTGAAGCAAAACCATACCAAATCAAAAACCATAACAACAAGAGTACAGCTGTTGTTTGTTTGTGCTGCTTGACCATAAAAGTACAAAAGATATTCCTAATAGGCAGGAGGTAAGGAGAAATCAGATTATCAAGTGCTATAAAGCAGAAAATGTCACTTGATTCTCCAAACTGCACCAAGTTTATATAATTGCCCTTTTAATTATCCCTAGTGGCCCATGAAATTTGCAAAATAGAGCATTTAAGGTTTGATTTACTTATATGATGCACTTTGGTGATGCTCTTAATGAATACTGTTTAGTACTAAAGCTAGCCTGCAATTTCTGAGTGCTGTAGTAAAACAGTTTCTACAGGTCTGGGAGCTAGTTCTATAATGAAAATGGGAAGCTTGCAAGGAGTGAAGTTGATCTCTCTTCCAGTTTTGCTTTTCAGAGAAATCTTTGCATGCTTTCTTATCTGTCAGATAAAAATTGGGTTTCTAGGGTTTTCTAGGCTACATAAATAATGTGTGATGAACAAGAATAGTTCCTTGGTTTCTGATTTTTAAAGAAAAATAGTATCTTTCTTGCAAGTTCATGTTAATAAATTAGATCATAGCTTCCAACTCAAATTATTAGCACAAGCTTTGTAGTGTGAAATACTTCAATGCTTTCCAAAGATTTGTTCAAAAACCTCAGGCCAAAGGCATAGACTTAAAGGATAAGCTTCATGTTCATCTGTGTTACCTTGCCTATCTCATGAAACTGTAGCTGACATTTATCACATTTTGTGTGTGTGTGTGTGTATTCATGTGTGTGTGGCAGTCTTGGTAAAATTAACATTGTTTAATAGAGGAGAAGGAGTGTTGGTATAACTTAACAGAATGAGTAGACCTAAACTTATGACACCCGACTGGGGATGATGAGAACAAAAGTAAATTGTGAAGAGCTCTAAAAGGATCTCTGTATAGGGAGACAATGGGCAGTAAAATGGCAAATGCTATACAATGTAAGGACGTGTAAAGTGATGTTCATTAGAACAGAAAATATCAACATCAGACATATATTGATAGGATTTGAGGTGACAATGACTAGCCACAAAAAGGATCTTGGGAGTTACAGTAGTAAATAACTCAGTGAAAATAACCCAGTGTTTGCCTTCTGTAAAAAGCACAGATGGCATATTGGTCATAATTAGAAAGGAAATTTCAAATAAAATGGACAATATTGTTCTGTCCTTATTCAAATCCATGATGCAGGCACATCTGAAAGCCTATGTGCAGTTTTGGGTAGCTGGAAAAGGTGCAGAAAATTAACCTCAAAAGGATCTTGGAGTTGTGACAGATAGCTTGAAGAGAATGTGGACCCAACAGAGTGTCTGCTGTCAGAGAGAGAAAGAGAGAGAGAGAGAATAAAGGTAAACATCATGTTGAGCATTATAGTCAGCCCTCAACATTTGCAGGTTTCACTTTTGTGGATTTGATTGTTCGTGGATTATCTGATGTCACCTCTGCTGCCTCCCTAAGCCATTTTTATTAGGGACTGCAGGCCTTGTGAAACTGAGAAACTGTGAATAAGGCTTGTAAGTCCCTATTAAAAATGACGTGGGGCAACAGTGGAGGAGGCAGTCATCCCCACCAGCCACCCACTTCTGCCTTGTGAAGGAACCCTGATGCCTCAGAGGAATCCACGGTGGGTTGAATATGGTGATCATCCTTTTTGTGTGTGTGTTAAATATGGTTTGGAAGGCCCTAGAGTAATTCACCGTTTTTCTACATTCACAGGGGTCCTGTTCCCCTAACCTTAGCAAATGTGGAGGGATGACTATAATTGAAAAAGTACTGTAATTCAAAATAAATCTACCAATATCATATTGAGCTTACATAAATCTATGGTGTAACTACATAACTGAGTACAGTTGCTAAGTACAGTTGTGTCTGAAAGTATGCATTGTATAGCTGGAAAAAGTGAAGGAAAAACAACCCAGAAGTTCAAAGGACTGCAGAAAGTTCCATACAAGGAAGGCTTACAACAGTTACAGATATTTCATGTAGAAAAAAAATGTGAGCATCGAAAAGATGATAACATTGTACAGATTTATACTTAGCGTGGAAAAAAGCTGATAAAAAGAAGGTTTTCTCCCTTTCTCATAATACTAGCATATGGGTGCTTTGACTGAAACTTGATGGTGGGTGATTTAGGACAGATAAAAGGAAGTACTCCTTAAATTATTGTTATTGTGTGCTTTCAGTTTTTTTTCAAACTCAAGGTGACCTTATTATGGGATTTTCATGGAAAGGTCATGGAAAGATTTATTTGGAGAGGGTTTGCCACTGCCTTTGTCTGAGGTTAAGAGAGTATGACTTACCCAAGGTCATCCAGTGGGTCTCTGTAGCTAAACAGGAATTTGAACCCTGGTCTCCTGGAGTCCTAATCCAAGACTCACACCACTACATCGCACAATCTTGTGCACTTTCTCATATATTGCATAGTTAAACTGCAGAATTCACTACAGCAATATGGCTGCCAACTTGAGTGATTTTGAAAGAGGATTGGCAGAATTCATGGAACATGGGCCCATCAGTGGCTTCTAGTGAGGATGACTGTGTATTACCGCCAGTGTCAGAGGCATTATGCCAGCATATATCACTTGTTGGGGAGCATGAGATGGAGAGTACCACTGAACTCACATGCTGTTTCCTGAAGACCACTGTTTGGCCATTATGTGAAAAGAATGTTGGGCTAGACTGATCTTTGATTTGAACCATCATTTCAAAATGATTATAAGAAGTGATGCTAAATATATACTTTTAAAAATCTATTTCCTCCACATATGTTTCATTTGAAATAAAATTGCTGCGTCTCTTCACCTGGACAATATGCAGGATGTTTCACCTTTGATAGGCCTGAGATCTGATCCAACATGGCTCTACTTATATTTTTACATTTTTGTGCTAATTTTCTAGAGATTGTTTGATTCTATAAAGCAGGGGTGTCAAACTGAATTTCATCTTGGGCCATATCAGTATTATGGTTGCCCTCAAAGGGCCAGTTGTATCTGTAAGACTATATAAATGTATCTACTCTTTTATCATATTAAATAATGGCCTCTGCATTCGATTATTATTGGTTTTAAACTAGCTCTGAAACTAGAAGTCTTGGGAAAATAATGGCAAGCAGATATTCAAGTGTACAAGTATGTACAGTTTATTGAAAAAAGAGTTTTGAAAACAAAAAGTTATTTTTTTTAATCGTCAGACAAATGTTACCAAGCACTGTTTATTACATTAACTTTGTTTAACTTTTTGATCCCAGCTGAGATAGGCAGAACAAATAATTGTACTTTGATCTAATGTACAATCTGTGACATATGAAGTTGATAAGGCGATGTTGCCTGGTTCTGTACATTCTTGGACTTTTGGGGCTATTTGATCATAGTTTATGGTCCCTATATTTCTGTAAAGTGACATAAAATTGGTCAGTATATCCAACGTATGCCACTTTCTGCTCCCCAGCCCCTCTCTGTGCCTCTTTCTGCTCCATTCTCCCCCATGGCTCTTTCTGCCCCCCCAGTACCTGGTGCCACAGCTGCAGGAGAGGTGCGAGGACCACATGGAATGGCTTGGCAGGCCAGACTGGCCTTACAGGCCTTGTATTTGACACATGTGCTATAAAGGAAGTGACTGTCTTGAATTCACAAGTCCTGTTCAGTGCTGCTAATGACTGGGTTCATGGACGTCTCCATTTGTTAGGGTTGCTGTAAGTCAAAACTTACTAGAGGGCGAATGACAACAGTGCTAACTTTGAGCAGGGGGCTGAAGTGAACTCGGTTGTGTGGAAAGTGTGGATAAAAGATGGTGGAGATAGAACAGGAGTAGTGATAAAGGCTGATGTGCACATGGACAACCATTTTGGTTGAAGGTCTTTATCAAGATGTTAAGTCTCAGAACTCAATTGGTGTCCTCCTCTTCTTCTATCAATTTACCTAGGCACTTACAGCTGGACTCTGCACAAGAGCCTGTGTGCCTCGTAGGGGTGGTTGGTCAACCCCTGTAGTTGCAGGCCATTGGATCAAGTATGAAGTAATAGGACATGATACTTCTGTTTGAAGGATTGACTTACTGACCTACAAATGGGTTCTGAAAAATGACTGCAGGAAACTGGAGCCCCTAGATATCTCTGGTATGAATAAAAATAATCAAGCACCCTTTTCCCCCAACCCTAGAAATATCATCTGTCTTTTTGAAATGATTTGGTCTTATGATAACTGAAAGGATCTAGAAAGATTGATGAAAAAGTTGAAAATGTTCTTATCATTGTCCCATTAATAATACATTTCTGATTATTGAGCTTCTCGTTTCAGAAGCATTCTTTTTGTAATGTTGGTTAGTGTTGGCCACAATTATTATAAAGTTAAGGTGAGCAAAGGACACCTAAAAGAAAGCAAATACTAACTGGAGCTTATAGAAAACACTAAGCCCAACATTTTAGCAGGCTCCTTTCCATGTTGCTACACCACTGTTTTGAATTACATGATCTGAAGTAGGTTATTAAATTATAGATAATGATAATACCTATTATATAATAAATAATAGCTTATAGTGGTTGAATAGCACTTTAACTGCCATGGCTTCATCCTACAGAATTCTGGGAATTTGTAATTCTGGGATATCAAATTCTGTCTCAGAAAAGTCTGATATGCTCCTTTGAACTATGCCAGAAAATTTAAATTCCCCACTAACTACAAATCTGAGAATTCCATAGGATGTGGCCATGGCAGTTAAAGGAGAATCAACTTGCTACTGCTGTTTTTTGTAAATATATCCATTGTCTCAGGCTGTGTAAGAAGATGAAAGTTGGTAAAGCTTCCAGAATTTTTGCTGCTAACTTGAGGATTTGTTCTTGTTCATTAGGAACAGATATCATAAGTACAGTTGTGTGATATGCTCTAAAGTGACTATATGGTTCTTTGACCTGCTATAATTATGGTCTTCTAATTACTCTATCCCATATCTTTGTTACAAAAAAAGAAAAAATACTTGATGTTTAGCAGTTCTTAGGGTACTGTATTCTTTTTCTTTGAATAACCCTTGTATCATACAAATATTCTAAGAGGTCGTGTTACAGTGACAACAACATAATAAATCCTTGTTCACTGTATATAATTTTTGGAGTCTCTTCCTCTCATTCCCTCCAGCCATGATTTTGGAAGCAATAAACAGGCCTAAGAATTCACCCTGTTGCTGGCAATCAGCTGTAGGCTTCGGCACAGGTATGCAAATAAAATCCATTTCAGGAAGCTACTGGTGATTCCAAGGATAATGTTATAATTCAAAGACAGATGCATGTCTTGAATACTTAGGAACAAATTAGGGCAAACAAAGTCCTGCTTGCTGTGAGCAGGACTATGTTTCCTCTAGTTCTTCATGTCTTTGCAGCCTTCTTCTTCCTCAGAGCAAAGAAGTTCAGCTTGGTCAGGCCAAAGGGAAAGGCAGAGGTGTCATCTGGTGGGAGGTTCCAGTCCTCAGTCATAGCGGCAGTCCCAGAGGAAGAAGGACCCTCCGCTAGTGAAAAAGTGTTTAGTGCAAGTATAATGTGACAGTGCAAGTTTCTACTAGTGATAGGTATTAGTGTGAACATAATCCAAAAGAAACTTAGCTTGGTTAGGGCAGTGGGAAAAGCAGAGACATCACCCAGTGGGCAGCTCCAGTCCCTGGGACAGCACAGCTGCCAAAGGAAAAGGGATCCTCTACTAGTGAGAAGTGTTTAGTGCAGATATAATGTGCATTCCTTTAATTGAAGTTGAATCATGGGGCATGTTGTGAAAAAAGTTTGGGATTTATTCACTTGTTTGACTGTTGTGTTCCTGTCTCTTCGGTCATGTTATTTTAATACAAATATAATGTTAAAGTATTTACATTCTGAGACTGCCATAATTGTATTGTCAAGAAAGCCTGTCCAAATTAAAATTGGCCTCCTTCAGGGTCCAAAGTGCCTGTTACCTGAAAAGCTGAAACCAAAAATATAGTGTAGCCTGCACTTTTACAGTAGTCTTTCACAGCCCGTGTGAAAATAAACTTGTATTCTCACCTCAGAAGCAAATAAGAGAAGGTGAAATTTGCTGAAAGATAGTTTTACTCCTTTCTAAAATTGGAAACACAAAGTGGAAGGTTAATAAGAAGAAAACCCTCTGAAGCTAGTGGTTAGGCTAACATTTAGCCTCCCAACTGAGGAGGGATGAAGGAGCTGAGCCAAAACAATCACAAAGAAACCAATCAGATCACTGTAGGCATTCTTGTTTTCAAAGTTGGTAGGAAATGGTTTTCTAAGAAAAATTGAATTGATGTTCTTTCTTTCCCTTTAGGAGCCAGTTTTCTGATCTTCAGTTAAGATGATAAACCTATACTGGACTCTAATTTCTGGTCTGCAACTCAACAGTATTTTTATATATGTTGTCAGATTCTATTTCTGCTGTACAACTGCATAGCAACAGTGATGGCAGTTATTTAAAATGTCAATTTCTTTTGTTTGTTTTTCCTTTAAAGGTGTGTTAGGTTTTCTTTTTGCAAAAGAATGTTAGTATTTGTGTGTAGGATTGATTTCTTGTATGCAATCTCTACATTTAATGTGGCTTTTAGTCATGGGATTTGGTACAACAAAAAAGAGCACAGTATGTTGCAAAGTAATTTTTTAAAACTCAGTTTTTATATGAAGTGAAATAAAGTTGTCCATTTAGGAAACCTTTATGGAACAAATATGCAGTCACTGTGTTTTCTTTGCACAGTGTAGTGATGTTTCATTGGTGGCAACTTTCTTCTTTTGTCAAGTTAGCTGTTTAGGAAAATATTATTATGGAATAACTGTGAGTGTGAGGATAATCTAAATGACATTGTCATTGGCAAGAGAATGGGTCAATTTCTTTGTGAAAATGCTTCCAAGCACTCTAACGGGGATCTTAGATTTGTCTTTTGAAATAAAATATACAATTTACTAGACTTCAGTATACTTTTGAGTGTTTTCTCACAACATATTGTACAGGGTATTTCCTGCTTTGGTAACAGAATAGGATTAGCATGAAAGTAAATGGCTCATTTTCATGAAAGTATATTGGTGCTGTATAGGATTGCCATATTCTACCTTTCTGACAGGTTTGTGCCTTCTAAAATTTCCTTACAAGCAGAAATTTAACAGCCCAGTTTTCCCTAAAACAAATAAGTAGTAATGGGAAAGGTGGCACTTGTTGTGTGCCTTACTATCATGTAGTTGTCAGAGACACAGGCCTACGCTTGCACCGGTGTGTGTGTGCGCGCGCGCGTGCATGTGTATATCATTACTTAAAATAAATGACACTGATACTTAAACACAAATGCTATTAAGTTAATTTCTTTCTGATTTTAATTTTCCAGTGTAATTCTAAAATTTTGTGATGCTTGTTGTAGCAGATGGGATCAAATACCTTGGGGCCCAACACTCTACAAGTGTCTTCTTTTCTTGTATGTTTTTTTTTCAAGTAGGACCAATGACATTAAATAAAACATATTTCAAATTTCTAGAGTCATACCTAGCTGTTCATTGTTCCTGAAAGGAGGCTTAAATGTTTTTAAAAAAATTTAAACGATTTTTAAAATATACTAACAACAACACCTCTCAAAGGAGAATTAAAAGTTGGAAGCAGCTGAACAGCAGTATATAAAATGGAAACTGAAGCATGTGCCTTGCTAGATGTGACTTGGCAACATACTCCATGTCTTTGGAACCATGAAGTCCTTGTTCTTTCGTGCTTCAGTTTGCAGAGGGAGAGCTGAGTAGAGGAAACCAAGCAGTACCTACCCCTCCAGCTGATATTTTGCAGTTCTGCGGTAGGGCCTTTGTGGGGAGGGCATGCAGAGGTGCAGTAGACCCAGTTACGAATTACTTTATAAGAATGCCATCTCATTTTGAGACATATCCAGAAAAACAACTATCAGTGCAGTTGCTTGTCACTGCCAGTAAAAAAAATAAGTTATTGCCTGAGAGACAGTGAAGTTGAAATCCCATGTTGAACTTTGACCTCAGTTCAATTACTTGCTAACTACAGAGTTTTGCACTTTTAAAAGATAGAAAGGTAGTGACTTGGGAGGCAAGCTGAAATGAAAACTAAGATAAAACAGTTTTTTTTAAAAAAAGGAGTATTATAGAAATCATATGTAGAGTACTACAGATGCTCAGCTGAGTCTTGAATCCTATTGCATGATGCAAAAAAAAAAATCTATTTATGACTTGGAAAGAGAGATTTGTTGTCACTGCATTTTAGTGTGTTTTTCCTCAGCTTCCCACTTTATTAGAATCTCTCTCCCTGTCCAGTTATGAGCTGTGCAAGTGTAAAAGTTTACATATTCATTTTGAAATGCCTTGTCCCCAGCAATACTTCCAGGTGCTTTAAACCTAAATATTCAGCAACTTGTTCTGTGTGTAATGTGTAAGAGTATAGGAAGGACTGGCGTGGTTTTGCTTTCATTCCACTTTTCATTTTCCCCCTTCTAAATGCAGTAGTATTGATATGAACCCACATGTTAGATGAGAAATTAAACATCTGTGTCTGGACAATGTAATTCCAAATTCTGTAACAGATCCTATGATGCATACTTTGAATTTGCCTCTGGTCCTGAAATTAAGTTCTATATTTCGTAGCTACTATGTCAGTAGTTTCTTTCCTGACTTTTGGGCCACCAGTCACCCTTTCACCCAGCTGTAACTTCTTATGCACATTTCTTTCCTAATTACTGCCTCACCTCTGTCTTCTGGGTGACAGCTGAAGCTTCTACAGTCCTCCTCTAGTGGTAAAACAGTGCAGCCAGGGTGGAATGAAGTTTCAGAACATATTGATTTTGTTTTAGGAAGTGTATGTTTAGATTTTGGGACCCTTACACTTTGGTATTTTTGTATGAGACAGGGCCCTAATGACTGTACATATATTGAAAGAGCTGTCGGTTTAGCCAAAAGTGTAATGATAGCAACATGCTTTCTTTTTTCTAACAAAGACCTGAAAAGGTACCTCAGTGGGGGGAGAACTGGGAAAATTCCAAGGCCACAACTTCCACCCTCATCCCTGGGTGGGAATAAATGTGTAGTTGTTGTTATCCCTGTTCAAGTTGTTTCTGACTTATGGTGACCCTAAAGTGAACCTGTCACAGAGGGTATATAATGCGCCAAAGGTGGGTTTTCCTGGCTGAGCAGGGGGTTGAACCCTAGTCTCCAGGATCATAGTCAATGCTGAAACTACTACACATAGATGACATCAAATCTATGTAGCTTTAATTGTGCATTTTTATGAACTTCTAAATCACGATTGGTTAAAGATTTATACGATCTGAAGAGAAACCAGAGTAATCTACTAAAAGAAATTAAAAAAACAGAGATCCTCCCCAAAATAGCATCTGATCACAACCCGGTAAATGTGATTTTTAAGGAAACGAAAAAACAGTTTAATTGGAGATTGAATGATAATCTTCTAAAAGATGAAGATGTGATAAAGAAAGCTAAGGAAAATTTGAAGTACTTCTTCCAAGAAAATATTAAAGAAGGGATTAAAATGTCTACGATCTGGGATACAAGTAAAGCTGTAATGAGAGGCTTTTTTCTACAGCAACAACACCAATACAAAAAGAAAAAAGAGGAAAAGTTTAGATATCTGTCTGTGCAATTACAAGAAAAACAGGAAAAATTGAAAAAAAGTATGGACAAGAAAAAGGTGGATTACGAAATAAGGATAATTCAAAAAGAGATATCCCAACTGACAACGGAGGAGATAGAAAGAAAATTGACATATTTGAAGTGTCATCATTTTGAATACGCGAATAAAATTGGGAAGTGGCTTTCGTATAGACTGAAAAAAAAGAGAGAAAAGAATATAATCACAGAAATAAAAGAGGGGAATAAGGTAATTATAGATCAAGAGAAAATTATGCAGGCTTTTTTAAAGTATTATGAAAAGCTATTTACAGGAAATGAAATAACTCCCCAACAAAAAAATGCAATAGAGAGCTATTTAAAGAGGCAAAAAATAAAGAAGATATCGGAAGATCACCAAAAACATATGAATTCCCCAATTACTATGAGTGAAGTAATAGAAGCATTTAGTGAATTAAAGGAAGGAAAATCACCGGGTCCAGACGGATTTACAGCAACCTATTACAAAAAATTACGAGACGAATTGATATCACCATACTTCCAGATGATAAAGGTATTATCTACTGAAGGAAGACCAGATACATGGGGAGACTCAAATATTATAGTGATTCCCAAAGAAGGAAAAGATTTAAAAGATGTGAGAAATTATAGACCGATCTCTCTTTTAAACATTGATTATAAAATATTTACGGCAATAATAAGTAGAAGATTGAAAAGGATTCTCAAAGATTATATACACGAAGACCAAACAGGATTTCTACCAGGGAGAAACCTTAAACAAAACATAAGAACAGTATTAAATGGTATAGAATACTACGATAAAAACCCGGGGAAGAAATTCGCAATGGCTTTCTTAGATGCGGAGAAAGCCTTTGATAACATTTCTTGGGATTTCATGAAGAAAATTATTGAGGAGTATGGATGTGATGGAAAATTTAGAGAGTGGATTGAGGTGATTTATAAAGAACAAAAAGCAAATTTGGTGATTAACGGAGAAAGATCAAGAGTGTTCAAGATCTCAAAGGGAGTGAGACAAGGATGTCCACTTTCACCACTCTTATTTATCATGACGTTGGAGATTTTGTGTAACAAAATTAGAGAATCAAACCAGATACGAGGAATAAAGATAAAGAAGAATGAGTATAAAGTAAGAGCTTTCGCAGACGATATGGTAATATTCTTAGAAGATCCAATAGAAACACTACCTAATTTGCTAGAGGAATTGAAGGACTATGGACAAGTAGCAGGATTCAAGATAAACAAAAATAAATCATCATTATTAATAATGAATATGATTAAAAAAGAACAGGAAGAGTTGAAGGAAATTTCCGGATTTAATATCGAGAAAAAAGTAAGATATTTGGGGATCTACATTACAAAGAAAAATTCGGAATTATTCGAAAACAATTATCAAAAAATTTGGAATCAAATTAAAAAGGACTTACAAAAATGGACCAAATTTGATCTTTCATTATTAGGACGGATTAACACCATTAAGATGACGATTCTCCCAAAGATTATGTTCCTGTTCCAGAACCTTCCAATAATACACAATAAAAAACCATTTGTAAGTTGGAATAAAGAGCTTTCGAAATTTATTTGGGCTGGGAAGAAATCAAGGATAAAGATGAAAGTACTACAGGAAAGCAAAGAAAGAGGAGGATTCGGATTACCACATTTAGAATTATACTATCAAACATGCTGTCTAGAATGGATAAAAGAATGGATACAATTGAAGAATCAGAAAGTATTGGAGTTAGAAGGATTCAACATAATATTTGGATGGCATGGATATCTCTGTTATAATAAGGCAGAGATAGATAGAGAATTCAGGGATCATTACATCAGGAGGGCCTTGATGAGGACGTGGCAATTGATTAATAAGAAATTTTATTGTAAACTGCCCCTGTGGACTTCACCGCAAGAAGCCTTTAATATTTCAGAACCAAAACAAGAAGGAATAATAAGATATATGGATTTATTAAAATGGGAAGGAAGATTACCGGAGATGAAGACTAGAGAGGAACTAAAAGATCAGAAAAGAGAACTGGATTGGTTTCCTTATCGACAACTAAAAGAAAGATATAAAATGGATTTAAAAACTACAGGATGGGAACATGAACTGAACAAATTAGACGAAATCTTAATTAAAAATGAGAAAAAAACAATTTCAAAAATTTATAAAATTCTATTAGAAAGAGAGATGGAACAGGAACAAATTAAGATTATATGATAAAATGGTCACAGAATGTTGGTCATAATATAGAGGTGGAAAAGTGGGAAAAATTATGGAAGGAGGATATAAAATTCACACGAAGTCTGGCATTAAGAGAAAACCTATATAAAGTGATGCACCGCTGGTATATGACTCCTCAGAAATTAATGAAAATAACAAGAAAAGGAAACGGGCAATGCTGGAAATGCGGAAAAACAATAGGATCATTTTTTCATACATGGTGGACATGCCCTACAGGTAAAAGATATTGGAAAAAGATACATGATAGTATAAGTAAGCTTTTAAAGGTGAAATTTGAAATGACCCCGGAGATATATTTACTAAATATGATTGAAGAGAATAGTCCACTGAAGAGCAAAAAGAAAATACTACTTAATTTAATTACTGCGGCAAGATTGAATTACGCAAAAGGTTGGAAAGGAGAAAAAGAACCAACGCAAGAAGAATGGAAAATAAAAGTGATGGACATTATGGAAATGGAAAAATTATCCAACAACTTGAGGGGCAATTCAATTCAACATTTCGAAAAACAATGGGAAGATATAATTATATGGGTGAAAAAGAGTTGAATAGATAAGATTAGAAAAAAGAAATATCAAAGGTAACATCTACACTAAGGAGGGCATATAATGAGATGAAGGAGGAAAATAGATAAATAACTAAATAACAATAATTAAAAAGATAATTACTGTTAAATAAGATAGAAAACAAAAACAAAAAGAGATTTCGGAGGAAGGAGGTTTAGAAGAAGAAAAGGAATACAAAGTTTGGAGTGGAGAAAACGCGGAATATGGATGGAAAAGGGGGGCAGGGGGAGGAGGATGGAGAGGGGGAAGGGAAAGGTTTTAATGTAAGAAAGGGAAGGGGTGGGGTGGGAGGAGGGAACTTAAGGGAAGGGGAGGGGAGATGAGGGGAAGAAAAGAAGGTCGGAAAATATAATATAAATAAGAAATGTAAGAAATGTAGAATATGTTTGGGTAATACAATTAGAAAATGATTTGTATAGAATGGTTTTGATTTTTAAAAACATTAGAATTTTTTTTTTTTTTACAAATCAAGTAGACTATCATAAATCAGTCGATTGGTAGGATCTATGATTTGTTGATATAATTCCAATGTGAAAAGCACTAATAAGGAAGATAGAAATTGGATATTACTGTTTTGTTTTTATTGTTGTAGTTTAATAAAAATATGAAAAAAAATAAATAAATCACGATTGGTTAATCAGATCCTGAAGAGAGAGAGGCAGAATATTGTGTGAGACAATCAGTTTGTTGTGATTCTTCCTCTTGAATGTTTATTAGTTTTATTTACCACTTAGTAAAAAGGTAGAAAATCTTTTGTTGTTTATAATTCGGGAAAGTCATATAAGAAGACCTTTTTGGGACAACAGTACACTCTCATATTCCACATTCCCACTTATATTAGTGATTATTTTCATTTACCTATGTGAGAGTTTAGGGACAGCATTGAACGTGGCCAACACTTAAAAGTGTTTTCTGGAAAAACTCATTGAGGATTCATTCAAAAGTACCCAGGAAAATCAACTGCATGAAAGTTAGTTTATCTGCCAAAAAAAGCCATGGAGAACTAAGTCAACCCTGATGGGATCTGAGGTTCCAGCCAATCAAGGTATTTAAAAACTGATGCTTAGGTTCCTAAGCCATCCCCTGAAGCTTTCCTTGCTGCATAAGATATGAAGAAATCTCTGGTCCTGCAAACAGATATTAAATTGGATACTCTTTCACCCTGCATTGATAAGATATAGCACAGAGAGGGAAATGGAAAGCTCCTGTCGAAAAAATGTATTTGAATCTACCATAAAAAATGGTTAAGATAGGAGGATTTTCAGCACTGGTTGCAATAGCTTTATTGATGTGTTACTGAAAATGTAACTCTTCTTTTGGTTCATATATATTTCTAAACAAAGTATTTCATGTGCTGCTGTGAGGACTGTCCTGTCAACACTATTATCATGCAAGTATGTAGAACTTCACTATACTACTACTATGTTTTGTAGCATGGCTTGTCGTGTGGTATTTTCCCGTGCACAATGCAGAACATTTCCATGACAGTATTACACATTCCTGGTGAAACTGAAATACTTGGCACAATGAGAAGGAATAAATGAATACCTTTTTATTCAGTATTGCATTCATTACACATACTCAAATATTGAAAAGAGTTACACTTTTAAAACAAAATTGAGCAATTTGAAATACACAAACAGAAAAGCAATATAACAATACCAATTGCTACTTGGTAAAGAAAGTTGCGAAGCAGAAACCTGCTGGCAGGTGGAAATATTATTTACTGTATTTATTGGAAGAAACCTTATTTTATGTAGTTGCTTGCAAAGTACTTGCAATGACAGAGGGCTGGAACAGTGGTTAGTTTGATACAGTAGATGCTTCTTCTAAAACTTTGATGTTGCCAGAGTAGAACACGTTGTCCCCACTGGTCTTTTTGAATGAGGTGATGGCTGCTGGAAATCTGGGCATGTTTACACTGTTGGGTTGGTTAGGTTGCTCCATAGCAAAGAGAGGAAGGGACAACATTCTGACTCTTATCTCTGTAGAATATTCCCCACTGGGTTCAAACTATGTCAGGCGCAAACATAAGTGCTGCTAAGTTAATTTTTCACCTGCTGATTGATGATGTTATTGTAGGTTTAAACACAGTCACATTTAAATTAATTCTGTATAACTAATATTTTAGAGCTAATGCATATCCTTATGGCTCTTTTAGTGTACACACCAAATTTCAAGTGTCTAGGTTTCAAAGTCTTGGGTATATGACTCTGATACAAACACACCACTGTAGATAGTATTCACGATTCCTTCTCCTTCAGTAACTACTCTTGGTGCACAGATATGGATGGCTCTGTTATTTTCATGAATAAGAAACAACAGGAATGTCATTGCAGCCTTAGAAAAGTTGAATGTAAGGGGGGAGCAGAGGTTAGTGTAAAAATTACTTTTGAACTTTGCTTATGAGTCTGTTTTGAGCCTTTCCAGACTGGCTGTGACTTGCTCTAGAGAAGATTACAGTAAGAAGCTCTTCCAATCTATTCATCTTGTTAAACAAGCGTAATCTGGACAAAACACAGTAATATAAACTACAGTAACTGTGCAAGGGGTTGGGTTACCCAGGGCTGCATTTAAGGTTTTCTTAGGCCCTTGGTACTCTTGTATTTGACTCCCTGCCTTGCCTCAACATACCAGTAGCGATGTTTTCGCAGGCCCTAAAATCCTGTTTTTGTAGGCCCTAATTTTTTCCTAGACCCTAGGCACTGTTCCTTAAGTGCCTAATAGATAAGATGGCACTGGGGTTGCTTTTGAAAAGTAATTGGTAACTTCAGCTGGTCCAAAATGCTGTGATCAAAGTGATGGCTGAGTCATGAGATTCTTCTCCCTGGCTTTCTGTTTTTGATCTATAAAGTCCTGCACAACTTTGAAGTACTCACTCGAAAAAGCCACATTTTCATGTTGGCACTTGGCCAGGGGTTTAAGACAGGAGTGGGCAAAATGGGCCCTAAGGATTTCATACAGCCTTTGAGACCCCCAAGTACAGTCCCTGAAGCCGCTCAGAGCTTCCAGACTAATTTAAAAAAAACCAGGCCCCCCAAACCACCCAAAATATGCCCAAACCCCAGTGGTTTGCTTCCCGTGACCCTCCAAAGCCCCCCCAACACAAAATAAATTTTTAAGAAATTGGCTAAACATCAGCGAAAATGGTGGCCAGGAGTGACATCTGCTGCAGAGTGGAGAATGGGCCCCACCCATTTCTCACTTGCCACCCCAGCTTTAGATGATGCTTACAGTAGACCCTTCTTTCTCTCCTGCCACCATCAGAGACATTAAGCAAGAATGTGGCAGAGGGTCTTTTCAGTGGCTGCTCCCAGACTTTGGAACTCTCTGCACAGGGAGGTAAGACAAATCCTATCTCTTACTTTTCTGTCAGCAGGCCAAAACTTTATTATACAGATTAGTTTCAACTTTAAGCCAACTTGTTTGCTGAGGTAGGTTTTAATTTGTTGGGAGTTGCTAATTTCTTACTCATCTTTTTTTCCCCCAACTGGTATGTTGTTACTGTATTTAATTTAGAAGCCTTGTTTATAGTTTTGTATGTCTACAGTATTTTTACTAACTCCCCTGAACGCTATGTAAAGTGAAAAGGCTGTGTGTGTGTGTGTATGAGAGAGAGAGAGAGAGAGAAGCTAAGATCATTTCTGCACTAGACTGTCACAGGGCTATTATTCCACTTTCAGGAATCTTGAGGTTTCCCAAAGGCCTCTCCCTAAACTGCAAACCCCAGGATTCCATAGGATGTTGAAAGTAGAATAATAGCACTGTAACCGTCCAGTGCGGAAATGGCCTAAAACATGATGGGGAAACACATTGTGAGAGATTTGCAAGTTTATATCCAGGAAGCCTGCAGACATCTGTTATGGCAACTTTCAAAACCTCTGAGAGTGGTAAGTGCAAATGCAGTCACTCTCTAGATATTTCAGGGTCAAAATAAGAGGCATGTGCCCTTTCTGTAGTCACTTATATCTGAAGATAAAGATATCAGATTCACCAGTCCTAGGCACATCTAGGGTTGCCAGCTCTCTTGCAGATTAAACCCTTGAACAGTGCCTCTGTGCCTTAAAGAGCTGCATAAGAGGCACGAGTAACAGGTGAGTCTTTTCCCAATAATGGTGGGAAAATGTCACCTGAGGACTTCTGGCTCTCACACAGCTACTGTCTATGCACAGCCTTTGTCCATTATACATGAAAAAACACACACACATGCGCATGGGCACACTCACATAGACTTGTTTACACATACCACTGAAATCAATTTTTCAATATAAATGTGGAGTTCATGTTATTCTAAAACAACAAAAACTAGTGAATAGCATATCCTGAAGGCAGCAAGGTTGAGATTTGTCATTGGGACACTTGATTATGTCTTTCCCTTTAACTTAATCTTTGTTCCCGACTTTCCGGTTTAAAAGCTAAACTGCCAGGTGTGTTAAATGCATAGTATATGTATCTCAGTCTCAGTGTCTCCTTTTCTCTAAGTAAACATTTATAGGCTGAATATATTACACTAGGGCTACAATGATAGCACAGGTAAAGCTTAATCCTTCCCTTTCTGCCATTTTGTTTTCCTACTTAATCTCTCCAGGTTTCAGAAGTTTATACGTCTCAATTGGTGCCACTTTATCTTTCAGTTCTCGTTGGCCCCTGGCTCTGTTTAGGGACGCAACATAGCTTTGTGAGAGTATGAAGAGGAAAAATGCCATACAGAATATGGAGGTGTAAAGATACCTTTCCTTCTTAATGTTCTTTGAGTTTATTCACCATGATTGTGTGGAAATCTAGAATGCTGAACATGTTGTGTATGCATATTGACAATATCTGTGGCTTATCATGTGCAAAGATCTCTTACCTAATGATGTTTCATATTTTGGTATGAAACAAAATATTACCTCTCATTTTTATTTCATTGCAGTCTATTTAAATGTTACCTTCCTTGAGTCTACAAGCTGGTCAGGCTGCAAACTGAATGAATCAATAATGAATGGTGAGCAAAGAAAGCCACTCATGTGTGTATTTTTTTTAAAGGAATTATGTTAACATATGGTCAGCTGAGTGGTGCAGTTGGTTAATTGATTAATTAGATTTTCATGGCCAGATACAAGTTTTGAAAGTGGTTTGCGTAATGAAGGTAAAAGGTTTTGGTTTCATCTGTATGGCAACTGGAGCTTTGTCATAACCTAGCAAAAAAGGAGAACCACTGAATTCACAGTGCTATATTTTAAAGTGATTTTTGTTTATTGGCTGAGTTCTATAGAGCAATTTAGGTAGCGGCTAGTTGCTCTCAAATTTGATATGCATGGTCTATCATTATTTGACATATCTAAAAAGGAAGTTAACTTTGTGTCCAAAACCCATCTGTTCTGCTTTTCTTTCTTTTGATATTCAGGCTTAAATAAGTGGTTCATTTTTGCCTAATTTCAACTTGATGTTGACCCAATGAAGTTACTACAAGAGGAGTTTCTCTGTGCTTTTTGTTCCATATCACATTAATATAGAGAAAGCATACATTAATAAAGAAGGTGGCATGAGAAGGTGGTACTTGTTTTTGGCAATTTACATCGTTCACTGTGGACTTTGCTAGAGCAGTAGTGAATGAGACTGCATAAGAATGGCTGTGCAGGTCTGGTAACACATGACTTGGCCATCTTCCTGTATTATTTTATTAAAGTGATTCCACAATTTTAGCAATGACATTGAGTAGAAATGAGGTTGGTGTGAACCTCCAGACATTGTTAAGCTGCAATTCCCATCAGCCCTAGCCAGCACAGCCTGTGGTGAAGCCTATCCACCTATGTTTCCTGTCTCTGTGACTGTGTGATTTGCAGTTTAAGTAGAAAGCCATTAACCGAGTTAGTAAATGTGAACTTGGGCACACAACAAGAGACGATGAGTAACATTTCATATAATAAAGGGAATCTTCCTTCCTGTGCAGTTATTTCAGCTTTCATATTTCTGCTGTCTCAACCGAGCATATTGTGAACATGTCTGTTTCTATGGAATAACTTCAGCCCAGTTCAGTGACTTATAGGAGGAAGCTACAACTTTTGTGTGATAGAAAAACAATGCATTCTTCTCTTCTGTGCTAGTTATAGAGAACCACATACATGGCCATTCAATTACAAGATTACTTCCCCCTCAGAAAATAGAAGAGATGGATTTTCAAGTCAGGCTCTTGTAAATACAATCCTCTGTCTAGAGTATCTGTGTTGCATGAAGGTAGCATATGCCATGGTGGAGAGGCAACCATTTTTTTTCAACAAATGAAGACTTTTGGCACCCTAATAAGTATCTGCACCCAGCCTTTTTTTCTTTGATGATTTGTCTGTTGTGTCATAGTATGCAGATTGTTAACTGGGGTCATTTACAGAGAGCATACAATTTCCCTGCTAAAACAACTCTACTGGTTGCTGGCCTATGTCCAGTAGGGTTGCTAGGCAATATAAGGGACAAGGCTCCTGTCCCTTTAATGGTTGTACAGAAGAGCCAGTGTGGTGTAATGGTTTGAGCAGTGGCCCTGTTGGTCTGGGTGACCTTGGATGCATCATATACTCTCAGCCCCAGAAAACCCCATGATAGCTTCGCTTTAGGGTCACCGTAAGTCAGAAGCAACTTGAAGGAGCACAGCAACAAGAAGAAGAAGAGGGAAATTGTCACATAAGCAGCACCTGCTGAAATTCATTCTTCTGCCCAATATTAATGGGACAGGAGCCCTGTCCCTTAATTCATCTGGCAATCCTAGTTTCCATATCCAGTTCAAAGTGCTGGGGCCTGCTGGGGCTTAGGTCTGGGCTGATTGACAGCCTAGACCTATCTGCATCTTTCCATATGCATCTCTCCACTTTCATTGGCCCTGACAATACTGGGAGGCCCTTCTTTCCATCCCACTGTCTCTACAGGCATGGTTAGTGAGGATGCACAATAGGGTCTTCCCATTGTTTCCTCTGGGTGCTGGGACTCACTTCCCAGGGAGCTTGGGATGGTCCACTACTTCCTTTCCTTCCATCAGCAGGCAAAGACTTTCATTCCAACCAGGCTTTTAAGAACTGGTGGATTTTAAAGAAATGGCTTTTAAGAGCATGCTGAACTGTTTTAATTGTATTGGTTGTTGTGGGTTTTCTGGGCTTTGAGGCTGTGTTCTATTAGTATTTTCTCCTGACGTTTCACCTGCATCTGTGGCTGGCATCTTCAGAGAATCATGTTTTAATTGCATTGTTTTTCAAACTGGTTTTTAAAAAATATAACTGTATGTTTTAAATGGTTTTTAGTGTTGTTAATACTTTAATCTCCTATTAAATGTTCCTTTTTTGTGTGTTTTAAGTATTTAATTTTTAAGCTACTTTGATTCCTGATTTTATGGGAAACATGAGTGTATACAGTTAATAATAGTAAGAGTTATTATTATTGTTGTTGTTGTTGCTGTTGCTGTTTTTTTTTTTTTCATTTTCTTCATGTTATTTTTGTTGGTGGTACTCTTACTCTTGCTGTGTGGCATGAGAATGGGGAAGATTTCATGGAGTGTGAATTACCCAGTAAATCATAGGCCAGAGGTTACAACTTCTCTGCTCTGTATGCTTGCGCTCAACTTTATGTAGGATGGGCAAGATATCCATAAAAGTTTATTAGGTCTTTTACAAGTGTTGGTACAGCAATAAGATCAGGCTAAGACCTGTGCATCTTTGAAGAAACTAGTGTAAATGAGTGGTGAGAGAAAGTTACCATCTTGATGGGTAACACCATATGAAACATGGTTTGGGGAAGAAATTAATGGGATATAAATCCTAAATGTTTCATCACAGGGCAGAGGTTTACGACTTTTTTTACCTGAAGCCCTCACTCTGGAAATGACCTTGTTACAGTAGATGGTGCTGTGGTAGTCAAGATATTTGAATAATCCATAATGGGGGGAAAATACTGGAAGCTAGAATTCCGAGTTTATTAATTCAGAAATCATTTTTAATGCAGTAGCAGTAGTACTCTTGATACATGCATGCCAGTTCTGTACTCTTGATACATATCTACATAGTTTTTCATCTTCAAGCTTTGTTGTCTGTTCTCAGAGACCATTTCAAAATTTGTTTTTGTGCTTCTTTGTTTTTCTGTTGCTACATACTATTCTACCATTATGCATGTATCCGTCTGTTCAGAAGTGGGACTCGTCAGCATAAAATGTACAGTGATAATTGCTATAAATGCATCACCAAGACATGGGAAATTTCCATTTCTCTATCAGGCATTCCAACCAGTACTACAAATCTAACTGGGGGCCAAATTGGAGAGCTCTTTCTCATGTTACAGGTGCTGCATGAGAACAATTCCAATGTCTTATCCATGTGGCAGCTGTAAAGTGTAACCTAATCCAACAATGATTTTTTAGTTCTAGATCATCAAAAATGTAGCAAAATGGCTCACAAATATGGTGGCTTGCCTTCTCATCCTCAGAAGACCTTGCAAAATGATTGCAAAATGGCCAAACATGGAAATTGGAAGTGACATGATTTTGCTTCCGATGTATATTGCCAGCGCAGTATGCAGAAATGTGAAAATTGCAGATGCCCATCTCTGGCCTTGTGGTGACATTTCTCGGTTCCCATCTTGGGAAAATTATGCACCATATTCTTCTATTACTCTTATGGGAAGTAGCAGATGAAGCTATTACTGGGTTGCAAGGATATGAATGATAAGTTTTGATTCCCATCTCCCATGGAGCTATTAGCCCAGACCTGTTATGAGCTTAGAAAACAACTGTAGGAATGGAATTTCAACCCAAGTTGGTGACATGACTGCCTGGCTGCTGGCTGTGACCCTTGCTTCCTCTAGTTGCAATAGTGTGAAAATACGATTGTGGGGAGTGCCAAAC
This sequence comes from Ctenosaura bakeri, assembly GCA_948474755.1. Classification (NCBI taxonomy): domain Eukaryota; kingdom Metazoa; phylum Chordata; class Lepidosauria; order Squamata; family Iguanidae; genus Ctenosaura; species Ctenosaura bakeri. The sequence continues at coordinate 547,284 of CAOLHI010000603.1, read as the reverse complement.
GCTACTACTCCTGGTTTTATAATTAGGTTTTCCATTAATATAAATATAAAATAAAAATATAATGGAGGAATTCCTTCTTCCCATCCCCCAGACATCTTGAAATTACAAGATTATATAATAGCTCTAATAAAAGCAAATTTTAAAAGAACAGTAGACATAGATTGGTGGCTGAATTTTAATCTGTGGGTTAGATTCAGACATACCCTTCTATCAGTAGAAAGCCTCTTCCATTCTTGTGAGATCTGTTTAATCTTAACAAATGAGCACTGCATGAGAAAACTGAGCCCAAATCCAGAGGAATATTTTCATTTATGCAAGCTTTTTTTTTTTTTGAAACTTTTCATGACCACATTATCAAGGCTGTTTTTTTGTGTTGTAATAGCGATGATACAGAATGGCCTAAATCCAACTGCAAGTTCCAGCTAAAGCCACTGAATGTTGAACCAATACTTATGTAAATTTAATTGATCTAATAGGTCTACTCCATTTGGAACCAAGAATTGGATTTAGACTTGTGACTTCACCCGCACACTTCCCCCCCTTTTTTTTAAACATACACCAGCACAATCCCTGATGCATGCTAGCACTACAGTGTGAGACTCTTCTGTTAAGTTTTGGAGATGAGCAACATTAATAGAACAGAACATTTTCTCTTTCTGTTCACAGTTCTGTGAATCCAAACTTACTTATTTTCAACATGGGCTTTTCTCTTTGAGTCCTTCTACTAAGATCACCAATCTCATTCACTATATTTTTATTGAAACAAATAAATCCAATAAAACAGTTTCTGCATGAGCAGTGTGCAAGTGCAGGAGCTCCACAATAACAACAATGATGATAATACCAATAAAATCCGTTTGTATTAAATATATTGATGTATTTATTTAGTCCTACTGTAAAACTGAGCATTGTGTTAATATACTTTATATGAATCATACTGCTGGATGAAATGACTAATTTATTTTAGCATATGCATAAATAGCTAGCAGTTTTCAGTAGAACAAGCTCATGAAAATGATGCTATGAAATTGTCTGTAGTATGAGGAGTGATGGAGGCAAGTTTATTATTGGCTGAATGCTAAGACATTAGTGAACTGGCCATCATGTAGTTGAACTTTTGAACTGCTAGTTGTGTGTGTGATTTATTGATTTTGATATCTTTTTGTGCTAGTGTGCTCTTTTATTCATTCATCAATCCATCTGTTTGTTTATTTGGAAGATGCAAAGGCACTGTGAAGACAGTCTTAACTTCTTGACTACTCAGTTGCTTAGGTAAACTGAAACCAGATTTTAGCAGAATCTTATGCCCAAATTCTGGGTTAGGACTGCATTTATTTTCTAATGTCTCAGGTCCCAAAAGTTGTATTATTGTGTGGTATGTAAATATTGATAAGCACCACACCCTAAAGGCACCAGATCCCATTTGATCTTAGAACGTAAGCAAGGTCAACCCTGGTTGGTACTTGGATGAGAGACTGCCAGCAGACACCAATGCTATATTTCAATGAAAGGAAATCATCAAATCTGAGCGTTCCTTCCCTAAAAACAATAACAACAAACCTACAAAATTCATGAGGTTGCCATAAGCGAAGAGGCTTATGGCATAAATAGATGTGGAATTTCAAAACGCAAGAAACTTTTGAGTTTGATTGGCTTTTTCTGCTCACCTATGTGTTGTCCACTGGTCAGCTGTATGGTCAGCTTAGTTTGTTCTGTCTACCTGCTATCATCTCGTTATTCTGTGACATCCATCTGTGCCACTCCCTGCTTGTCTTATCTGTCTGATGTCTGAGACATGGGGAACATCATTGAATCCTTTTGTCAGTTTCTTTTCCAGAGAAAGTCTGCTTTACCTCTCACTGTCTGATGAATGATGCTGACTAGTAATGCTGCAAAATACTTTAAATGACCTGACCTCATGTCAGGTCTTCCTGCAGGATAACCATTTTAGGCATTCTGCCTACTAGTTTGGGGAAGATGTGGAAACTAATTTTCCTCTTACATGTGTCTCCCCTCCCCAACCAACTTAGAATATGTATACTTGATACCCAGCTTGTACCCCTCAATACCAATCTCTTAGGTTGGAGCCGTGTGCCCTGTCCAATTGATTTCCTGGTCGTTCAGGATTTCCAGAACTAAAGTGCTACATAAGTGTGACTCATGTCAGTGGAACGTAACTTTCACATAAGAAGGCACAGGTTTGCAGCCTTCATGTGGAGAGAGAGTCTCCTTTTTTCCCTGATGCTGGCAACTTCTTTTGTAAGTGACATTGGGCTTTCTGAATAACAGTTGGTATAAAATGTGTGTCTTTTGGATCATAGATTGTTTGAGGTGTATGTGTCAAGGAGGGGGTCTTCTTGCCTGGTAGATACTTAGTACTTCTTCCATTTAAATAATTTGACACCTGCCTTCTCAGTTTTGAATAAAAACGCTTCTAGCATGTAAAGCTAGCAAACTTGCATGTGCTTGCCCTGCACATTTATTTAAAGTGAAGCTATTCATTGGATGTGCTTGGACTTTACTAGTGCACTTGCTCTTAGCACTTTAAAAAAAAAATCCTCCATTGTTAAACTGATTTAATGTTCATATCCTGCTGCTAATTCTGTAGGAACTCTAAAAATACTATTTGCGTATCATAATAATTATGTTGGCATGCCTGTTTCTGGGATGCTTGAAGCTTTTTCTTTTTCCTCTTGTCTTATAAAAAATGTACAGAAAACCCTTTTAAATAGAAGTTTGGAAGCTAGAAGTGTGTGTTTCATCTCTTTACCTCCCTCCCTCCCCCCTCCTTCCCTCCCCCTTTTCTGTTTTCATTAGAGAAGGCCTGTTTGAACTAGAGAACAAAACTAGTGGGAAAAGCTAAAAACAGGGCTGACACCAACACCATTAGCTGAAAGCGGAAAAAAATTCCGTTTCATTGCAACTATGTTATTGTTTACTTTACCATACACATCCTAATATGGTTACCTCCCTGTCAAAGCGGCCGAGCCAGGGGCTGAGGGGCCCCCTCAGGGAGAAGCTTCTAACTGCTTCGCAGACAATAAGAAACAAACGGCACAACTCCACAAAAGGCTTCCCGGAAAATAAGTGTCAAGTAAATCTTAAAGAACTCTGCCTTCTGACACGCAGCACTGTGTATGCAAACCTGTTTTCATGCCATGCTGCCCAAGCTCAGATGTGTTTGTTTGGAAACAGAAGTCACTGTGGGCATTTCCTTTTCCTTTCGGGTTTTCTTTCTTTTAAATTAATTTTTGAAGGCTTGGATTAATTCCTTCAGATCTGTCTTTACATGTGCCTTCCATGAGTACTGTTTGCCGGAGCCTTTAAGCCCTTAAGGTAAGAATGTTGATTTAGACGGGGATGTTTGTCACTCAAACTAATGTTCATCACTGATACAGACAATGCTTTAAAAACAACAGCAGCCCCACAATATGCTGCTTTTCGGGATCTCAGACCTTCATCCAAACTAAATGTGGGAATGTGCTGTTTCTCTTGATGCCTGTGTCCTTTAAAATGTCAGTAGTTGCAGACGCTGCTGGAACAGAGGTGCACTGGTTTCTGTGTAAACAGTGGCACAGATGCAAATGCTTTGCTGTGACCAATTGTCAGCTAGACCAATTTCTTTAAAAGCTTTACTGTTATTTCTTCTTCATTATCGTCATCTTCTCTACTTGTGATTCTCTGAACACCCTTGGCTCTTCCCAAATCTTCACAGTCTTGAGGCTTGCCGGTTATTATCTGCAGGACCAGAACAAAGGTAGGTTGTTAAACTCTGTGCTCCGGGGGAGGGACAAGTTATTTTTGGAGGATTGTCTTCCTAGTGCATGACTGGCTGACCTAAAAGGAGGGGGAAAATCCTCCATAGAGTGTAGGAAAGAGTAAGCGTGCACTCTTAACAGCTCTTAATAGTGGCGTTTATTTCTGTGCAGTTCAAAGAGAAAATGTTTTTTAAAAGAGAAAACAGTTTTTTTAAACCTCCAAGATTAATACCTGCCCATCTATATCATAAATATTTTAATATTTTAATTTTGTTTGTAATACAGTAGTCTTTGTAGTACGCAGGATTTTCTTTTTACATTCTTCTTTCTTTTGAGATTTTTTTTTTAAAAATCAGGTTCTAAGCTTTCGTGGGTATGATTTGGTGGTAGTGTATTTTTACTATGTAAGTTTGAACTTGTTCAATTATATGCTGTTAATATGCCTGACTTTATTTGTGTATTTTTTTAGATTGTTGCATTTCTTTATTTTGCTATGTTCCACAAGATATTTTTGCAAACTAGATTCTTCTTAAGTGTGTGTAGACTTTAGTATAAGAAAACCAAGGCTAAATGTGGGCCCAACTGAGAAAATTTCTATAGTCCTCACTTCAGATAAACATAATAACCTGTCTGTTTTTATTCTGGAAGTAAATAAGAAAATAAGCGCAAAGCTAAATGAAATCTTGCAAGTAGATTTTAAGGTTGTGGAATCCAACTGAGAAATGCATATTTATCAGTACAAATGGTTTGAGAATGCATAGCAGCATACTTGTGCAGGTAAAGAAAGGTAATTCTTGTTAAAAAAAAAAACTAGAGTATGATCCGTCCAAAGTTAACCACTTTAGAGTCCCACAGATTTCAGTGAGAAAATTAAATGCACACTTTCCTAAATGCATGGCTTTTAAAAGTGATTAACTGTGGCTGGATGTTGCTTAGTTCCTTACTTTAAGTATTACTATTATTGTCATATTATTGTCATTTTTCAGTGATTACTAATATGACCCAGTTCCTAACTCTCTGTGTTTAATATGTGTTTCTTTTTTAATTTTACTTGAGCTGTTTAGACTGATATTAAATGATCTGAAACCTCTTTGAAATAGAAAGACAATTCTGTCAGTTCTCATATTAAAAAATACTGTAGCCTGGCGAGAATTCTGGAAACGATGCAATTTAAAATAATCATATACACAGTACATATACAGTAGTGCTCTATCCTCATCATTTACAAAAATGTAGAAATGCTTTTTTTAAAAGCTGTATATTGTGTGTAATTTTGATTTTGGGGGAACATAAAGAGAAGTAGGGGGAATTAGTAGCCTTTAATTAGATATGGAGAAATTCACATTTTACAGGGATTTATGTTAGAACATGGAATGGCGGGTGGCTTGTTTCCTCATTATGAATACTCTCTGCACATAATGAGGTTCATCATTAGTTGATGGAGTGAATTTGCCCTAGCTCTACCTTGAAAGGCACATAATTTACATACTACTTCAGAGCTCAGGCTTTAATGGATTCCTCGATGAATAAAATGAAAAGCTACTTTCTTTAAATTTTTGAACACTGTTTTGATAATATCGATTTAATAAGACATTCAGTTTGCTTGTTAAGTATTTTTGAAAGAGCTTTCTCAGTTTTACCAAAAAAAAAAAAAAAGACCCACCATATTTTAATGCTCAGAGCTGGACAGGGATAGTCCAGTGACACAGATGTAAATATAAAAGTGGGGGAGGAGGATATTTTCTTCAACAGTGCTGATTCCTTTGGCACTGCTGCTTTGCAATTATGTCCATGTGTAGTTACAATTGTTATCCAGATGAGCTGCCAGAAAGCTCACTTATAATATTTTAATACTATGCAGTATGCTTCTTGATTCATTAAATTGCATTTGGCATGAGAATGATTTTTCTACTGTACATTTACTGTATGCGTTTTAGCAATGATTGATCCATAGAAACGCATTACTTGCTCTCAGACTGACATTGACAGAACTGCTAGCCCCACCTCCTTATCTATTTTAATGAGATGAGAACAGACCCCCCCCCAAAAAAAAGAAAGAAGGAAGGAGAAAGAAAATAAGAAACCTACCTTCTCTAGTACAGTACCACCTCCAGAATCTGCTGTACAGATATGATTAGATTAAAAGAAATTGAATTGTAGGCCAGCTATTATGTTACCATGTCATCAACTTGCTGGAGTACTGGTATAGGAGAGAGTTACGAAGATAGCTTTCCTAACAAACCCTCTGTCTGAATCCCAAGCCATATACTGATGATGAATTCCAGAAAACTACACCACGTAACAAGTTGTCTAAAGTTTTCTTCAGGCATGGAGCATTTTCTGGGATCTCTTACGTAGTTGGAAAAATAGCATTTTTGAGAAGCCATTTGCTTGTAGGAAACAGGTTACCTGTGCAGTGGCAGTACTAGCAGTCCAAGGTCAAAAATAATAAATAGATTTTGCCATTGGTTGCAGTAAAGGAGAATAAATACAAGATGTTCAGATTTGTTTTGGTGGAATGTTATATTACTTGAAAATGGTGAGCACATCTTAACATTAACAGAATAATCTATGACATTTTGTCATTTTTTAAAAATAAAATTTTTCTTAGCTGCAGACCTGTCTGCTTGAAAATCTTTTCTCTGTTCTAAAACATATATTTGTTTAGGGAGTTTTCATTGAAGTGTACATGACAATTACAGCTGTTCATTAACAAAATTGGATATTTGTTTTAAACTTTAACCAATCACTTTGATATGCTAATTATGGTGTAATTTAATTTGAGCCCTGTAATGATGATGCCGTTATTATGGACATAAATGATGCAGTTAAACTGAGAGTAATCTCATTTGCATACTGTACATGCCAGTAAATTAAGCCCTTTCTTCGTCTGCCTCAGCTTTAATTTTCCACTTCTTTTCACACAGCGCCTTTTCAGCCACTCTCTTATAAGCCCACTTTGTAATAGTCCTGATGACTGTTTGATGTGGAGAGTTGGTGCACCACAATAATGCAAGACACAAGATGTAACATTTAAAGGATTCATTATCTTACTGAGTGTTCCCTTAAGAAGCTAGGATTAACAGGGAGTGGAAGTGTCGTTTCAGTGTTCAGCATTACAGGCCTCCAGATAAACAAAATGCAGCCTTTGGGTACCACTGCCACCTTTAAGCAGCTCACACATGTACAGTGACTTTCCATAATGTTTTGTACTAAGCCTAGGACTGGGCCATCGTGTATTCATCGCCTACTTACTGTCTGTGTAAGTATGGGCCTGTGTGACAGAAAAGCTGCCAAATACACTGATGGCACTATGGATAAGATTGATAAGATACCAACCTTCAGTTCTTTAAAATAAAGCATTCACTTCAAAATATTATCTTGGCTTATATTAGTTGGCTGATTATTAGTTTTGTGTGAGTTCGACTGTGCGTGTATTGTCTCATTTTAGTTTTGTGTTTTATTTTCATATTCTTCACTCTTCTCTATGTTAACACCATAATATCATATTGTGTAAACAAAACACAAAGATGTCAACCTGAACTATTTCTTTCTTTCTAAAATGCATACATTACATTGCTAATCCATGCACCAGCTTGGTTGAGTGCAGTTCCTTGGCCAAAATAACAAATGGATTGAAATGTGGATCTAAAAATACAACGAAGAGAATGATATTCTGAAATAAATAAGTCTGGTTAGTTGTATATATTTTTCATTTGCTTGCTTCCTTGATCAGATGGTTGCCATTGTTAACTACCTTTGAAAGGAAACACTATTTTTTCCCCTTTTGGGACACTGGTATGCTGTGAGAGACTTTCACTAGCTAAAGATTATTATTAGGCTTTTGGAAATTTTGTCTTGAACAACATCCCATGACCAAAAATAGTTTTGTGCTGTTGCCTGTAAACATCCACATTAGTCATTTCCTGGGTGAATAGTATAAAAAGGTTGAGCAATACCATACTGCTGCCTACCTCCTCCACCCTTTTAGTAGTACACTGCAAACAAAAGGGAAGTTTTGTGTTTGGTTTGCCAACTGTCCAGTATTTAATTGTTCTTGCCTCAGTGTCTTCCATATTCTTTTTTTTAGATATTCAGTCCTGGTATTGCATGCCATAGTAAGGTAGCTTTCTGGTTTTCAACTTTTGAATCAAAAGCCATAGAATTCTCTTTTTTCTTTTATCCCTTCAGGTGTTCATTCTCCATCTTCTTTATAGAGTGAGAACACTTGATCTTAGCAAGGTTTTCTTGTACCTTTCAAACTAACACTACATTTTCACAGGTGACGTATGTCTTATGAACATAAGCAAAGCTGTACGTTTTCAGAACAAATGTTCATCAAGATCAACATATTGTTTCCCAGAATGGTCAGCCAGACATCTTCAGAAAGACGAAAAGCATGACACTGAAGCTATGGTCATCATATACTGTTGCCACTCCCACAACTGGCATTCAATAGCATGCTCCCTCTCAACTGGGGGATTGCATTTGGTTGTCATGATTAATATCCATTATTAGACCTCCATGATTTTCTCTAGTTCCCTCTTAAAACTATCTAAACCAGAGCCCTTCACTTTGTTATGTGTCATCAAGTTCTTTAAATCAGTTATACATTGTGTGAAGAAGTAATTTCTTCTAACTGCTATTCATTGGTCGGGGTTTTGTGATGCAGAAAAAAGGAAAAAGTTTTGTGTCCAGAAAGAAAGAAAGAAAAACAGACAGACAGACATTGTGCTTTCCAGATCAAAGTTGGGATGCTACATTTTCAGAGCATGTTACATGTTTATCAAGAGACATCAGCACCAGAACTGGGAATCCATGAACTACTCCCAAGTATGAGGCACAAGGACCCTTCAATCATTGCTTCATTGTACTTTTTGATGCTGTTTTAACTTATAGTCTTAATCGTAAAATAGCTACCTCATTCAACTTTTAGACCCATAACACACTCTTGGGACAGTACAGGGTAATTTCTAAAACAATGTCTCCAGTTTAGTAACATATGATTCTGTTTAACCATATAGAGAATATTGAACCATCCTCCAAATGTTGTAAAGGAAGAAAGTACAGAAATTGCCATTGTTATCAAGGCTAGTATTTCCTCATAGTTCATCTTACGAACTGAAGATCCAATCTGTAAAGTTCTTACAGTGTTTCCTTCATCCATCCCTTGATCTTATCTTACTTAAAAATAAGTATAACTTGAAAAAATTATGCTGTTTACACAACCGTCCACAATTTCTTGAGAATTTTCAACTGAGGGTCATCAATGGGTTCATTTTACTTTTTGCAGACAAACTGAAAAGTCGAAACAAGGTCAGCCTTCTGTTGCATGCAGTAGAACATAAATAATTGAGGGTTTTTTTTCCATTTCATATATGATGGGTAGGAGTTTTGCAGCCTGTGGTCCCCATGAACCCACTGTCTTTTTCTGCACTTGCAACACCCCATCACTGAAACTGGTTTTGCCCAAATGGAAAATTGTGCCTTCAGAGGCCTACTGGCACTGAGGTTCTCAATTCAATGTGGTTTGGGGTCCCACACAGTCTTGTTTAATCCCATAAGTCTTTAAATGAAATTGTAGGCTTAGTTTGCAAGAGTCCAGGTGTTGAAAAGAGAGCTAGTCCAGGTCCCAGGCTCTTTGTTGATGCTTTCTCCTATCATGCATATTAGCTGAGTTGGAGACAGCATACATAAAAATTAAATCTATTAAGAAACTTGGTTTGCCATCTGTTGAAGAGGAGTTCTTAGCTTCACATTTTCAGTAGGTTTAACCATATTCTTCATGCCCTGTGGCTGAACTCATTTTTGTGACAGGATAGTATACATTTCCTTCCCAGTAATGCCATATATAATGCTGAAGAATTATATGGTCAGCACATTTAGAATTACACTACCACTCCTAAATATCACTCTTATGTTAAAAGATAAAGGTATCTGAATGTTCTGCTAAGGAAAGACTTTCTATTGAGACATTCTGCTAAGGAAAATTACAAGTTTCTTTGCACTTTGGTACTTCATTTGACAAGCTGCAGTGATTTTTCTGCACAGAAAAGATGTTTTGAGGCTGAAAATATTTTTTCTACACAAACAGTAATTTGTGAAAATTTCTGTTTTGGGGCAGAAAATACTTTTTTTTTTGCACAGAAAAACCACATACATGCTTGTGCAACTGATTTTTACTGAAGAAAGTCCTAGAGAGTTCATTATTCTTTCTTACTCAGGGAACAACAATAGTAATATTATTATTGAATGTATGAAATTTAAATGTATGAACGTATAAAAAATAAAAATAATAAATCACTTAAATCACTTGTTGCCTTCAAAATAATTAATTTGATTTTGTTTTCATTAATTCCAGTTCTCTCTGTCAGAATCAGGTAAACTGAGCCAATTAAACATTACTTAGAAGTTACTGTTCCATCACATCTTAGTAGAGGGAGGAAAGGAAAGGGAGACTGCTTTGCTCTTTCCCTCAGCTGTCACCTGTTGGCAGCCATTCCATCAGGATTTTTAAACTACTTGCAAGTGTTGGCAGATTTTGTCTCTCAGTTCTGCATCCCACTATACTTTTGCATTCATGTTGTAAATGTAGACTAGTCTGGGAGCTTTGTAGCTAATGAATGAGATAAAAATGCTTTAAATAAATAAATAAATAAATAAAATAAGATAAAATAATAATATGCCACAAGTGACTTTATGGCTGATCTTATTTTAATTCTAGAGCTCTCTCCTCGTTACTTAACTGTACAATCATATTGTACAACGTATTTGTTCTAGGACTTGCATCCATGTAATGAGGTTCTCAGGGTCGTTACATGTGGGCTGTTTTATTCTTTTGACAGTGTGGAGTGCTGTTTCCAAAACAATAAATAAATTTCTCTGCATGTAGTTCACACATCATTTGTCTGGACTGAAGCCATAGATAGCTGCTCACAACATCAACACTTTCAGACAAACATCTACTTATATGTAGCATAGATGGGGAAAAATGTGCCACAAAATCTAATGGCTATTTCCCCCTCTCCAGGAATGACTTTTTATTGAACTCCGGGTACCCATGTGGATTTTTATCTGATAAGATTGGTTATTCACTAATTAAAATGGTATAACCACGTTGAAGTAATATACTATAGTATATAAATTTATATAATATAAAAGCTTAAAACAAGCTATATATTTGGGGGTTGCCTATTGCCTGGAAGAGATTGCATGTAAGTGTAGTTTAGAATGGTCTGTGGGTCACATGTGTTCTCTGACCATTTTTGTTCACCCTTTGTCCCTCTGTTGAAATTCAATTGTGTGGCAGTGAAAAAATTCTGAATTTTCTCAATAGACAAGAAACATAGTCCTCAAAGTATGGTTCTCCTTTGGATAATCCTTAAGATGTCCAGTTGTCTTAACAACCCCCCTACCCCGCATTTAAAACCTTGGTGCTTTCTGCAATTCCACTTTGACATATACTTTCGGCAGGATTTATTTGTTAATTGAGATCCTGCCTTTTCCCCAGTAGGGGGCCCAAGGCAGCTCATAACAAAGTTAAAGAAAGAAATTAAACCTGATAAAACAATTTAAAAAAATAGTTATTTAAAAATACTCATAATTTAAAATAGTATAAAACTCTTTAAAAGATATGATACTATAGATAAAAATGCCACACATACACCCTGTTTAAAAATATAAAGATCTTTACCTTTTGGGGAAAAAAGTTTGCAGAGAGGAGGCCAGCCTTGGTTTCTGTGAGAGGGAATTCCATAGCCTGGTAGAAGACACAAAGAAGTCTGAGGATTTTAAGACTCAAGCAGATTTGTATAGAGAGATACAGTCTTTTATGTAGTCCAGACCTAAACTGTGTAGGACTTTATAGGTCATAACTAGCCCTTTGAATCGGAAATATGATGTGTGCAGAAACATGATGGAGTGAGACTGGATATGATAACGATCGGGAGGGGAACAGTTCCTGGCCTTTCCACCCTGATTACAACAAACCTGTGTGCCAGTAACATTTATGGACCAACCTTAGTCACCCCAAAACATTTTGCTCCCTTAAAAGATTATACTCATTTGGCTTTGTTGCCCTTCATATTTAGAATTCCCTCTCAGAATGTTAGATGCCAGCTCTCTCAAATTAAACTTCAGGCTTCAAAATCATTCTGTGAATATATAGGAATAAGACCTGTGCCCCTGTAACTGCATATGTTCTTGTACTGACTTAAGGAATTGGTAGTGAGGTTTCTTTTTGGGGAAAACAATTCTTAATCACAATATCAGGGACAACCACTGTTCTAGTTGTAATGTTTGTCTTTTGAACAAGGCATTGTAGTAGGGTTGTTATCTCTCAGAGTTTGGTTCTATCTTGTGTCCTGCGCTTTCTAATTTAAACTGCATTATTATCAATATGATTGTGACTTGTGCTTTTACATTTCTGTCCTTCTGCAAATCCCAGGGAATTCATAAAGAGAGTTCTTGAGGTGGTTTGGAGACGGATGCTGGTGAATGAGCTGAAGCTTGGGCCAGACAAGACACAGTGCTGTGGATAAACAAACTGGGTGATTTCAGTAGACAGATGCATCTATTTCTCAGTGGGTTTGCACTGCTGCTGAAGGAGGAAGGGGTGAGGGTTTTGCTGGACTCTGTGTTGTCTGTGGAACCAAAAGTAGTGCTAGCCAGCTGCGATTTTTACCTTCTTTGGCTGCTTTATTTGGCTAGTCATGGTTATTCGTGTACTAGATATATCTAGAGTATGATAATGTGCTCTGCATGTTGTTGTCTTTGAAAATTACTCAGAAGCTTCAGCTGGTTCAGAATGCAGCCACATGGTCAGAACATGCTACTACCTGTCTCTTTCCAAGTGTTGGCTTTGCTGTTTATCTCCTAAAATGTTTTGGAGCCAGGTTATTGGAGCCTGCTTGTAGTCGAATGAGTCTGCATGTGCTTTAAGCTCCTATCAACTGGCTCACAGTATGTCATATTAGATTCGCCAGCCTTAGGGACAGTCTTTTCTCAGGAGTGGTCTCTGCCTTACAGAATTCCCCAAGGGCTATGTTGGTGTCCTGCACCACTGTGACATTTAAAAGGCCTTGCAAACCTGTTTCAAATGGCTGTTTATTAATATATTTTATTGGTCATGCAGTAATTTTATTTAAGGATTGGTCTTTTGGTCTGAACTTTTTGACTATCTGAATTATATTTTAACTTATTGAATGTTAAAAATTTGTTGTTATAAATTTTTGTATTTAATTAACCATTTTTGGTAGTCTTGGGTAGAAAGACAGATTGTAAATGCTTAAATACATTCTTCCTTATTACTTCTGCTCTCATCATGTTTCTGCTCTCCTGTCTTGAAATTTAGATAAATTTAGCTCCCTGGGTCAGAAAAATGTGTATTTAGTTGAACTTGAATCCTACCTTTCCTCCCAAAGTGGGACTGAAGGAAGTTTAAAGAGCCAAGATCCCATATGGTACTACATAGCATATAGTTTTATAGACTGAACTGTGCTGCTTCTGTCCTCCCAATCCCCCTGGAACTCAGTGTTTAGCTTCTGTTCCTACTGTCCAGAGCCATTCAGTGTCTGATAGATTTGGCATTGAAGAAGTGTCTGGCTTTGTCTCTGTAGCCAGACACCAATCAGTTATATCATATGCTGACTCTGACCAGGGTCCTCTGGAGGTTTCAGTGGGTATAATTAATCTGTGTCTTGACTAGGGCAACATAGCCAGTCTGCTCTCTGTCCCTTGCTCTCCACTAAAATCTAGAACAGTGAAGCCAGTGTGGTGTTCTGGTTTGAAATGTTGGACTAGCACTCATGGAGACCAGAGTTTAAATCTTCATTCTCCCATGGAAACCCAGTGAGTAATCTTGGACAAGTCACACTCTCAGAGGAGTGCAATGACAAACCCTCTCTGATAAATCGTGCCAAGAAAACCCTGTGATAGATTCACCTTACACAATCACAGAATCATAGAATCTTATTGTTGGAAGAAAGACCACAAGGACAATTGAGTCAGTCCCCTGCTATGCAGGAATACACCAGCCTTAAGGTTGCCGTATGTTGGAATAACAACTTGAAGACACACAATGACAACAGCAGTCTAGAAACCTGTACAGCACTGTTGGGGAAGGCTGCTGTAAACTATTGTGTATTTAATAGTACCAAACAATATTTAATGGGGAGGAAATTTACACTTACAGTTCCAAAGTTCTTTTTGTATCTGGCTTGGCCTCAACCACTGAAAAGACCAACCAGATAAAACTAGTTCAAGAAGACTTTGGAAATATTCTCTGCTGTTGATAAGTCTATAGTAGAAAGTTCCACAGCTGTGATGCAGCTGTTGAGAGCATGTCTCTATACATACCTGTTGTCCAGTTTGGGTGATATCATGATTGGGGCCTCACAAGCGGGAGGGCACTGCAGCCAGAATCAGACTCTGCAGTACCAATAGCTGAGGAGCTAGAACAGATTCCAGGCACTATGCCTGAACCTGAGGAATGAGGGAACTGCTGGACCAGAGAAGTACTTGCCATACTTCCTCATTGGTTAGGAGTCTACAGGGTGAAGGAAAAATGCCAACATTGACTTTTTAGGGGACCGTAGTTCTCCAAAAGAAAGGGCAAAGCACAAGGAAAGTGGGATAGAAGCTGAGGCTCAAAAGACCTCACTTCATTTCCAGTTTTAATTAAGGTAAGTTCTTTATTTTGAGCTATCCAAGGAGCTTGCCTTGATGAACTGTTTCATAGGCTCCTTTGTTGGGCGCAGGGTAGTATAGGTGAGACTGGAAGATACATAAAATGTCTATGGGTGCAGAGGGGACAGTGAGTGTACCTTACAAATGTCAGAGGAGGAGAATTTAATAAATTAAAAACCTCTGCAGCTTTGTTCGGAAAGATAAACCACAACTATAGACACTTGGAAAAAATAATTTATTACATTTCCATGTGCTGCATGACCATTTAGATGTGTTTAGCATCATAGAATTCATGTCAAAGGGTCCGCTACATTTGATGAAACAGCAAGAATAATTCCTGTTTCAAATTAGAGAGCCTAAGAGAATTGTTGCTGTTGAGAATGAGAAAGTAGATGTTTGAAGCAGACATTTTAAAAGTTCATCTGTTTAAAAGAGCACCTAGGAAGAGACAGAAGGTTTCGTGAAAAGTGTATGGCTAAGAAACATTGAATTCAAGCGTAGTAGAAACTCAGACTAAGTTTTGTATGCAAATTCCAGTCAGTTATCTGTTGTGATGTTGTGTTTATGAAATTTGTTAATGCACTATTTGTTGAACTCAAATATTGAAAGGATTTAGATACTCTTCATTTAAAAAGTTGTTGAATTTATCAATTTTAAATGGTTTTACCACTTTTCATTTAGAAAACTTATGAACTAAGTTATGTATTGGCATTCCAATTGTATAGGATTTGATTTGTGTCCACCCCCACAATGTAACGTGGTTTGTAAAAGAAAGAGGAGCTTTGAAATTATATAGGCTCATCTTCCCTTTGTGTATCAGCACAGATCTCTGTCATTTGAGTGGCCAATTTTGTGACAGTATTGGTTGCCTGGACAAGAATAGAAAGACCCATAGCTAGGCTGTTGCACAAAATGAGTGTACACGTTTGCTTCCTGGCTCATTAGACTAGAAACAAATGGCTGCTGCCACTACCAAAACCTAGCCAAAAAGGTAACATCATAAATAACCACATCTACAAAGGTATGCCTCAGCCTTTTCCAGCCATACATCTCCAATATGGACTACAACTCCCATCATCTCTAGTCACTGACCATGCTGGATAAGAATTGGTATTCAACAATATGTAAGGACCTCACAATTGGAAGAGGCTGGTGTAGGGTTTAGATTATCTGTGAACCTAAATTTAATTACATGCTAATTAATTTCTTACCACCTGAAACATGCTGTCAGCACTGAAAGATGATCTGACTTCTTCTACAATCTTGTATTCCTGATTTTTTTTTTTTTTTTGGGATGATTGACCCATTTGTGAAGATGGGGTGGTCCTTGGCAGCATTTTGTTGCAATGGTACCAACAGTGCTTCCATAAGTATAGATTTCTGTTTCTCTAATGAGGCATTGTTTTTAAACATCACATGATTCTTCACCAAAGTGGAGGGACAAAATATAGAAGTCATGCGAACTTGCAGTGTATTTCTCCAGGGCAATTTCAGTGCTAAAAATAAAAGAGGATGGTAATTTTTTAAAAAAGCACACGATTGGAGTACTTTTTTTTTTTAGAATGCTGATTTTTTTTTAGTAAATGCAATATTTTTAAAAATCTTATGCTTATACAAAATGATTTTATAACTAAAGCACATTGTTTGTTTCTTTATCACTGATGAAGCTCCTGGTGAGGCCTTTCAGTCTACACTACAGAGATCAAACAATTAGAAAGTAAAGGGTATTTGTTGATCGTATGCAGGATGTGAGAGCAGTGCTGTGAGAACATGCCCAGCCTCTTTCCCTTATTGGGTTCTGATTCTGAAAGATGTGAAGTCAGGCTTGGTAGGATTTTCAGTGCGACCATCCAGAGCAGAATAGCCTTGTAGGAGCAGAATCTTGCTCAGGGTTTGCAGGGCCACTGAATTTGCAGGACCGTAACATTCAAAGTTCCAGTCATTGCCCGCCATCCACAGGTAATGATCTTGTAAATAATCACCTTCACTTGGCTGTGGACCATATTCTCTGCCTTATTAAATTAGAACCTCCAGAAGAGGTTGATTCAGCCTTAGATGAACAAGATAATAATACTATCTTGCTCATTCCAGATTGAGAATGTGGGAAGACATCTCCCTCTTTTGTAGAAGTTAAGACTGTAAAATATTTCCATATGGAACTACTGTAGTTTTCTTCTCGGTCCTTTTCTTCCTCTGCAACAGGCCATTAAAATATATTTTACTCAGTTTGACTGCTACTGAAACAATGAAGTAGTAGGATTCTTAGCACTGTAGTAAGCCTTTCTGTTTCTTTCAGTTGGGTTAGGCTAGGATTAAGCCTAAATCCAGTTACAGTGTAATGTAGACCCATTGAATCACTGAATGCTAACTGAGCTTTTGGGTAAATCCTATTGATTACCTTGATCTACTCTAACTGAAACTAGCAGCTAGCAATTACATTGAAGCCTTATTGCTAATGTAGTTTAGATGGGTAGTTTTTTAGACATGGCAGTTCAACACTGGCTTCTCATCTCATTATCAAATATGTGGTTTTGATAATATTTCAACTTGCACTGAGTTTTCTTGGCATACCATAAGGCATTTGTGTTTTATGGATAATTACTGTGTTACTTGGAAAGGGCTTTATGCCAGGTGAGCAATAGGAACAGAGAACTGGTAACTAGGAGAGAACTAACAGATTAAGTTGCACCAGTCCTTTGAGACTGAATTCTGTAAACACAGTGGATAGGAGCTCATTAGCCCTCATTGTTGGCTGCAGTGGCTAGAGCTGAGGGGAGGTTGCAGTCTAACAGCGCTTGGGGCAGCTAGTCACCCCCCCCCCGATCTACATCCAAGAGGCT